>JAJJWW010014697.1:0-15502 GCA_023531295.1 Papaver armeniacum | reverse complement strand
ATAGTATACCCGTAGGAATCAATATTTTTATTGATTTTTCTCTTTCGCTAATAGCTTCCTTTCCGGTGATTTCAAATCTGCAAAATAGAAAGAGAGAATGGAGAAGTAACTGTGAGGGGAAGAAAGAGCGAGGAATAGAGAGGAGGCGAAAGAGAAAATTAGAATAAGTGGTGTTTACGGACATAGTTTTGAGGGGTGAAATAACGGAAAAATCCTATTGGTTGAAATATATCCCGGTGGGCCAGAAGCTCTCAGAAGAGATCTTTGTTCAGCTTTCAACCACAGCCGTGAAAAATCACCTGAAATCATATTATTAATTTTTATTAACCAAAATGCCATTTTACCTAGGTTTATCACTGATAGGTGTAGAATACACCGTATTTAATATCTAGTATTTATGCTTTCTTTGCGAGTTTTCTTGTAAATTATGTATCTTATGTGTGCTTTTGAGTTTATTAGGTGCAATGGAGTCATTTGGAGCAAAAGACCAATTGGAACTCGCTCAAATTCAAGATTTCTTCTCATCACCCCGGAGACGACTGAAAAGATGAAGCCAATGGCGAAAGAACTGGAGTCATTCCGAGTTCGTATGGAGAAGTTACAAGCAAAACGAGAATTTGAAGGCTAAAAGAGCAAAATGGTCTGGACAAGTGCTATTGGCAACCCCACTGTACGTTAAGGGGTAGCCATTCTGTTAAGGGGTGAACTGCTCCAAAGGGACTACTACTGGGAGCTCATCCACATGTTAAGGGGTAGCCATATGAGAGACGCTAAAGACAGGTTGTTCTTCGTTAGGGGGCATCTCCTCTTTTATAACTTAGAAACTAGGTCGAGAAAGCCATTTCTTCCCCAATTCTTGTTCTTCTTAATTTCTTTATCTCTCTGCCGCTGTTACAAATCGATGAAGGAGATTGAACACTGGGTTTGTATCAATTCCTGGTTTAGTGATGAATCTGTGTCGAGAAGATCAGAGCTTTTGTTGGTGGAGGAAATTAGTGAGCTCAGGGAAGAGGAAGAACGATGAGAGTGAATCGAGAAGTTCAGAGCTTCTATTGGTGGTAGAACTGAAATGAGGTAAGGGTTGATTGAATCCAAAACGGAGATGCTGATGAAATTAGAACTGAAATTAGGTCAGGATGAGCTCAAGACAAGAGCCTATATTGCATCCACAAAATCGTTATCTGGCAGGAGAGGATGACTTCTCGTCCAAAGAAATTAAGGAGCCTGACAAACACATCGAGACCCCATTTGGCCAGGCTGAGATAACTGAGGTTCAAGAAAAGTGGTGGTGGAAGAACTGAAGGAATGGATGGTCTGAGATGGTGAAGCTGAGATGCAATTTGCTGGGAAAGTTGAACTGAAGATGGCTGGTGCTTTTGCTTTGATGAAGCTGGTGGTGGTTGATTTAGAAATTGGCAGTGCTGGGATTAATGGAAGAGCTTGAGTTGAAGAGAAGTGTAACTAAGGGGTTCTGGTGGTGATGTTGCAGGTCTGAAATGAGAAGTGGCAGATGGCTTGACTTTGAGTTGCAATGGGAAGGAGGTTATGGGTATTTGGTGGTACACAAAGATGGCGATGTGGAGTCACATTACAACAGGGATTTGTGCACTGAAATGGCGGTCTGGTGATGAATCTCAAGTAGAGATGGGTTCTTGAGTTAGTAGAAGGTGGTGCTGTGTTGAATAAGGAAGATGAGTATAGCCTGGTGAAGTTGCAAGAATCGAATCTGTAATGGGTTTCTCTCAGATTTGGTTCTGGGTCAAGTTCAGTGATGGGTTGAAGTGAGTTGCGAGAATGAACATGTGCCGGTGCTTTTTGTGGAGTTATGCCAGTGAGATGGTCATGGTGATGGTGATTGTGGTTGGTGTGAGGCTGAGTCTGAATTGGAGTTGCAGTGATGGGGTTCGGGAAGAAGGAGTGCTCGCTCGAGTTCAAGGATGAAATTAGTCTGGAGTTTGAATGCCGCTGCGGTTGTGCTTCGAATGGTGGTAGCTCAGAGTAATGAGCTACTCCGGTGGTAATGGAATTGCAAGAAGTCTGGATGGTGGAGCGAGGAAGGGAAGAATAAGATGGTGACTACAGATCATGGAGCTGAGCTGCTAAAGAGATGGCTGAAGCGAGGTTATGCTTAGCCTTGCACCTGCAATGGACTGAGGTGGTGATACTGTGGAGATTTGAATGATGGAGTGTATGAATTATAGGTTGAACTTGAACTGTGATGCTTGTGGTGCTAATATGCCGCGAGTAGTCGAGGTTGGCGTTGTTGCTAATGGAATAAGGAATGAACAAATGGCTTGGTGGTGATTGAACTTTGAACATGGAAGTCGAGTTAGTTATGCAAAGTAGTGCAATTAAACATGGTTTGAAGTTGCAGGGCCATGATGATCGGCTATGCACAAGGATTGTGCAACACAAAGACAAGCTCCGTGCAATGAAGCTTGGCCACTCAACTCTATCCAAATGAGTAAGACTCGACCTAACCCCGACTCACTCGACTCACCCGACTCGGCCGATGATTGACCCGATCCGACCCAGCTGACCCGACCGGTCCCGACCTCGTTGACCCGGTGGTCGGTTTGACTTTGCCGGTCACCCGAACTAGTTTTCCGCATGACTTTTCCGTACGGATTCCGCCATAATCCCAGCTTTTCCGGCGAGCGTTTTTGGGACAAAATTTCTACACGGGTTTCTCTCCATGGTGGGCCGGGTGAATTTCTAACTAATGGACTTTGAAGACAAAACCTAGTTTTGGAAGGAGAAAAAGACTACAAAAGGGAAGACTTCTACAATTTTTGGGAGGACGTTTTATTATTATCGCTTCTACTTTATTCTAGGGTTTAGAACTATGAAGTCTTTTCTCTTTCTTCTTGTGATGAACTCCTTGAATATGAGTACCTAAGTTTATTATTGGTTATGGAATAGTTGGATTTCACATAATATGATTCTTTGATTCAATATATTAGTTTTGTCTCATAATTATCGCTTGCAATTCTCCGAAAATATTGTTTTATGATTGATTGATTGTTTTGTCAAGTTGCAAATTGGTAGAACTTCTAATCACATCTATTGCTAGTTTAGGGTTTATTATACGCAAAAGTGATATTCCTTGGATACAAGTGGCATAATATGATTATAGTTTGTAGTGATATATTCTTATGATCATATGTGAATGCGACAACCTTTGTTAAAATTGAATTGATCTGCAGCTTTTCCACGTTGATTACTTTGATTAGCTTTGATTTCATAGAACTTAGCAGCATCTAGAATTAAACTTGATTAGTCTTTTACGTTAGGTTGTTCCTTTAGATAGAATTCATATTCGCATCTTTTAATGTGTTTGTTGATGGCATGAGGAGATTTGCGGGATATTCTTGCGTCCAAGGTATTACATTCTTTGATAAAGTTGAATTAAATATCAATTCTAGTTATTGTGAAAAGCATGTTAGTGAATGAAAGCGAAATCCTTAATATCTCTTCTATCTTATTTGCTTATTTGTTTCTTTGCTTTTATTTTAGTTTATAAAATCACAAAATCCTCGGTGTTTTATATAGGAAACCATAACAATTTGACAACCTAGACCTCTCTGTGGGATCGATCCTTTCTTGCCCTTGCTATATTTATATTTTAACTATCACCCTTATGGGGAGTATAATCAAAACCAATCCTTTGGCTATGATCAATACTCCACGTACCCTATGAGTTATTCTCATACATATCAACCTTCTTATGGTGGTTATGTAAGTGAGCAACCACAAGGAGGGGGAGAATAGTTGTTTTCTAATAATTTTTCCTCTAGTTTGGTAGATGAAATGCAACAATTTATGGCCAGCATGGAGTCGGTTGTGGACAATCAAGCGTGGAACCAATTTTCATCGACCGAATGTGCTCATGGTATGTTTGGCCCAATTTACGATCGTAGTTATGATCATCCACCCATTCAAAGGAATATAATTGGCCTAACAATACGGAAGTAAGTAATTCTACTTTTTCTTTGTCGAATGAGCTTTACCAACAAATGGAACACTATATTGAAATTTGGATGGAACACTCAGAGCTTCAAAGGTGTTTCCACTTTAAGACAAGGCATTGAAGAATACAAGGAGGAAATGAATAGTTATGTTGAAAAAGAGCGAACCTTCGGGGGACTTTGTTGATATTTGTGTAGTTAACTCAACTCTTGATCGTAATAATGATCATTCACCTATTCAAAGGATGAGTTAGAGATTAGCAACACTAAATTCAACGAGGAACAATGTTATGATGACTATGATAGTGATTGATGATTATTATGAAAATACATCGTTTGAACCAACTCATGGTGACATCCCCGAGGAGCGTACAATGGAGTCTTTTTGGGATCAAGATGAAGACGAAGAGGAATATGTCGACACTTGTGTAGATTACTCAAGCATTGATCTTAATAATGATCGAAGAACCTATTCAAAAGGTAGAGCTTGAGGATGATGCAATGAGTGTTCTAAAGAAATTCCTTATGGATAATATTGCATCCGCAAGAGTATGTGCCTTACAACAAGGGGAGGAATATGTTGAGAATGTGACCGGTATGACCAATATTGTGGAAGACCCAATTGAGCTTATATGATTGTAATGATGTTTATGTCGACACTTTGGTTACGCGAGAAACGGACGAAGAATGGTTTACAGGTTTGATAGAGGACCATGATATAAAAGAGGTGAATTATTCACTTGAGTTTTTCAAGGATGAAGAGGATTAAAGTGATAAAAGAGATTGTGAAAGGTTTATCTAACCCTTTGCCTATTATTTCTTCTCCTTTACCTCTTATTGGTTTGAATGTATGTGCTTGAGAATATTGTTGAATGACTTTGTTTCTCGTTTTCCACTGATTAGAATGCCAGATTCTCATACTATGCGGGTTTTGGACCAAAAAACCGTGGATGTACCCGACTTTTATATTCTTATACACTTCCAAGTGTGGACAGAATAAGTGTGGGAACTTTATCGGTTCATAGCTTCACTTTTGCTTTATATTACTAATATTTGTGAAGCTAGTGTTTGCAAAAACGGGTTCATGGACGGATCCCCAACTTTTCAGATTATTGGTGTATGGGGAATTAATCTTACAAGAAGCTAAGTCGGGCTGACGACTTTAAAACAAGCGCTTAGTGGGAGGCAACCCACCGGTTTTGTATCTTTATCCTTTATCTTTTTATTTTATGCATTTGCTTTTATCTTTATTTTCTTTGTTTTTGCATATTATTTGCGGAATTTCCCACCTTGGACTTTCTTTGGACGATTCAATTTTACATTGAGGACAATGTAAAGTTTAAGTGTGGGGGAGCATTTATATGTTTTAGTGTTTTTAGTTTGTTTTATACTAAAAAAAAAAAAAAAAAAAAAAAAAAAAAAATTGTGCTTTTGAACTCAGAAATCTAGAAACTTGTGCCTTTAGGATGACACCATTAGTGGATGGAACCATTTTGAATGCGGGGGTTGAGGAACTAATTAACTAAAAGGGAAGAATATAGCTCGAGAAATCACAAATTAACATGATAGTTGTTACCATATCTCGGAATATCACCATATCACATTATTTTTTTTTTTTCCATATTTATCTATTGTTCTCTAAGTGCTTTGGTGGGTCACTAAAAATCGACGTGTTATTACTGATAGGATGAAATAGAGTGATTGAGTTACTAGAAAAAGAAAAAAAAAATGATGAAAAAAATAAAAAAAAAAGAAAAAAAATATATTGAAAAGAAGAAAAAAAAAGACCGACCAATTAGACCAAAACTAGAATAAAAAGACACTTGGGAATAGCAAAGTATGTGTGAAACGTAGTCCCTGTCTCCGTCGCCTAAACAAGCGTGGAATGCAGGGATCCAAGGCAACTATCATGTACTTGCTGACAAGAAGCATGCGCTTGGATCCAAAAGATCTAATCATGCCGTCTAAAAAAAAAAAAAGAAATTGGATCCAGTTTGATCCAATCATATATAAAAAAAAAAATATTATTGTGTTGAATAAAGTCACTTTTGGTTCCCTTGTATATGCCAATTGATTTGATGTAGCATTCAGCACAAAGTAGCTCAATCCAATAGGATTAGGTTCATCTTAGCAGTGACCTTCCGAATATGGGAAACATCGAACACTTGTGAATATTCACCAACATCTACATCTATATCCATCTTCTTAATCTTTTTCATTGTGATTGTGGTTTGTTGGTTTCCTGAGTATTGTGGCTTGTTCGACTATCTAATTAGAGTTTATTTACTAATATATGAATTGAATTTGCAAGGTACCTCCTCCTGTAGTCAATTTGGATTCGTTCATTGATTTGTCACAAATAGACGGAGTTTGAAATATAGGTTTTGTAGGTATATCTCTAGTAAACCTTCACGAGACTATAACTCGTCCACTAGGGACACCTAGGGGTTTAAAGGCTTGTTATTTATGCTAAAAGTGACCGTAGCCTCGACGACACGGAGTTGTTGTATTTTATTGTTTTGTTTGATTTGCTCGAGGACTAGCAAAGTCTAAGTGTGGGGGAATACGATAGGTGTAGAATACACCGTATTTAATATCTAGTATTTATGCTTTCTTTGCGAGTTTTCTTGTAAATTATGTATCTTATGTGTGCTTTTGAGTTTATTAGGTGCAATGGAGTCATTTGGAGCAAAAGACCAATTGGAACTCGCTCAAATTCAAGATTTCTTCTCATCACCCTGGAGGAAAATGAAGCCAATGAAAACGGAGTCATTACGATTTATGGAGAAGTTACAAGCAAAAATTTGAAGGCTAAAAGAGCAAAATGGTTGGACAAGTGCTATTGGCAATATTGTACGGGAGCCGAGCCATTGTTAAGGGGTGAACTGCTCCAAAGGGACTACTACTGGAGCTCATCCACATGTTAAGGGGTAGCCATATGAGAGACGCTAAAGACAGGGTTGTTCTTCGTTGGGGGCATCTCCTTTTTATAACTTAAAACTAGGTCGAGAAAGCCATTTCTTCCCCAATTCTCTGTTCTTCTTAATTTCTTTATCTCTGCTGCCCTGTTACAAATCGATGAAGGAGATTGAACACTGGGTTTGTATCAATTCCACAGTTTAGTGATGAATGCCGTGTCGAGAAGATCGAGCTTTTGTTGGTGGAGGAAATTAGTGAGCTCGGGAAAGAGGAAGAACGATGAGAGTGAATCGAGAAGTTCAGAGCTTCTATTGGTGGTAGAACTGAAATGAGGTAAGGGTTGATTGAATCCAAAACGGAGATGCTGATGAAATTAGAACTGAAATTAGGTCAGGATGAGCTCAAGACAAGAGCCTATATTGCATCCACAAAATCGTTATCGGCGGGAGAGGATGACTTCTCGTCCAAAGAAATTAAGGAGCCTGACAAACACATCGAGACCCCATTTGGCCAGGCTGAGATAACTGAGGTTCAAGAAAAGTGGTGGTGGAAGAACTGAAGGAATGGATGGTCTGAGATGGTGAAGCTGAGATGCAATTTGCTGGGAAAGTTGAACTGAAGATGGCTGGTGCTTTTGCTTTGATGAAGCTGGTGGTGGTTGATTTAGAAATTGGCAGTGTTGGGATTAATGGAAGAGCTTGAGTTGAAGAAAGTGTAACTAAGGGGTTAAATTGTGGTGATGTTGCGGGTCCGAAATGAGAAGTGGCGAGATGGCTTGACTTTGAGTTGCAATGGGAAGGAGGTTATGGGTATTTGGTGGTACACAAAGATGGCGTATGGAGGCTTTACAACGAGGATTTGTGCACTCGAAATGGCGGTCTGGTGATGAATCTCAAGTAGAGATGGGTTCTTGAGTTAGTAGAAGGTGGTCTTTGTGTTGAATAAGGAAGATGAGTATAGCTTTGGTGAAGTTGCAAGAATCGAATCGAAAACAATGGGTTTCTCTCGATTTGCTTGGGTCAAGTTGACGGGTTGAAGTGAGTTGCAAATGAACATGTCTGGTGCTTTGTGGAGTTATGCCAGTGAGATGGCTGTGGTGATGGTGATTGTGGTTGGTGTGAGGCTGAGCTGAATTGGAGTTGCAGTGATGGGGTTCTGGGAAGAAGGAGTGTTGCTCGAGTTCAAGGATGGAATTGGTCTGGAGTTTGAATGCCGCCGCTATTGTGAATGGTGGTAGCTCGTGGAGTAATGAGCTACTACGGGTGGTAATGGAATTGCAAGAAGCTGGATGGTGGAGCGGGAAGGGAAGAATAAGATGGTGACTACAGATCATGGAGCCGAGCTCGCTAAAGAGATGGTCGCCGGGTTATGTCAGCCTGCAGACCTCGCAATGGACTCGAGGTGGTGATACTGTGGAGATTTGAATGATGGAGTGTATGAATTATAGGTTGAACTTGAACTGTGATGCTTGTGGTGCTAATATGCCGCAGAGTAGTCGAGGTTGGCGTTGCTGCTAATGGAATAAGGAATGAACAAATGGCTTGGTGGTGATTGAACTTTGAACAGGGAAGCTGAGTTAGTTATGCAGTGTAGTGCAGCTGAAACATGGTTTGAAGTTGCAGGGCCATGATGGCTGGCTATGCACAAGGATTGTGCAACACAGCACAAGCCCGTGCAATGGCTTTGGCCACTCAGCCTATCCAGCTGAGTAAGACTAGACGATACGGACCTCACCACCCGACTCGATCGATGTTATCGAATTCGATCAGACCCGATTGACCCGACCGGTCCTGACCGATTGACCCTATGAGTCGGGTTTGACTTTGCCGGTCACCGGAGCTAGTTTTCCCGGCGACGATTCAGTGGGATTCCGGCCATAATCCCAGTTTTCCTACGAGCGTTTTTGGGACAAAATTTCTACACGGGTTTCTCTCCATGGTGGGCCGGTGAATTTCCAACTAATGGACTTTGAAGACAAAACCTAATTTTGAAGGAGAAAAAAAGACTACAAAAGAGAGGACTTTTACAATTTTTGAATATATCTTTATTATTCTTTTTGTCTCTACTTTTATTCTAGGGTTTAGAACCATGAAGTTTCTTCTCTTTCTTCTTGTGATGAACTCCATGAATATGAGCTAGATTTTATTATTGGTTATGGAATAAGTTGGATTTCACATAATATGATTCTTTGATTGCAATAAATTAGTTTTCTCTCATAATTATCGTTTATGATTCACCATGAATATTGTTTTATGATTTGAATGCTTGTTTTGTCAAGTTGCAAATTGATTGAGTTTGTTTTCATCTCTATTGCTAGATTAGGGTTATTATACGCAAAAGTGATAATTCCGGGATTGCAAGTAGCATAAATATGATTATAGTTTGTAGTGATATATTCTTATGATCATATGTGAACCATAACCTTTGTTAAATCGGATTAGTGCGCTTTCCACGCTCGATTGCTTTGATTGGCCTGATTTCATAGAACTTAACGCATCTAGGGAATTAAACTTGATTAGTGCTTACACGTTAGGTTGTTCCCTTTAGGTAGAATTCATATTCGCATCTTTTAATGTGTTTGTTGATGACATGAGGGGATTTGGGATATTCTTGCGATCAAGGTATTCTAGGGTCTTTGATAAAAGTTGAGATTAAATATCAATTCTAGTTATTGTAGAAACCATGTTAGTGAATGAAAACGAAATCCATAACCAATATCTCTATCCTATCTTATTTGCTTGCTTTGCTTTGTTTCTTTTTTTTATTTTTAGTTTATAAAATCACAAAATCCTTTCGGTGTTTTATATAGGAAACCATAACAATTTGACAACCTAGACCTCTCTGTGGGATCGATCCTTTCTTGCCCTTGCTATATTTATATTTTGAGTAGTAAGAAAGTGTAATTATATTTGTGTCGCTTACGACAGCGATCAATAGTGTAACAACAAAAGTGTGAGGGGATTCCTTCTCTCTTAAATATAGCCCATGCTTTTATTAACTATAACCATATAAAAATAAGTTTTAAGGAGTAAAAATAAGTAATTAATCTAACCAAACGGATCCTTATATTTATTCTAATATAACCCATAAAATTGAATCTTTTATAGAATAATAATGCTTATGAAGTTTTAATAAATTGATTTTATTAGTAAGAATCAAAACCTTATTTAATTTCAAATTTCATTGATGTTATTACAAGAAAAATTTTAAGGAAATAATTAGAATATATAACCTTTAATCTATTGTTGTCATGATTTAGAGAAACTATCATCATTTTAGAGGAGTTAAAAATTTGGGTTTAGTTGGTTTCTGGGAAAAGTATAAGGTCTATAATAGGGAAAAGTATAAGGTCTATAATAGGGCAATTTGTAAATAGAATAGTGAGAAAAATTAGAGATAAATTGGAGTATAAGTTTAACTGCAGGATGAAAGTTCAATAGAATTGATCAAGGATCCAAAAAGGTAGTGAAAAACTAAAGTGTGAAAATCAATGGATTCACAAAAAGTTATAAGAAAACTATGAGATACACAACCAAGTAAATATCTCTCGATAAATCAAAGAAGAGAATAATGTTGAATGTAGAAATTCTACAAGGCTAGGCCTCTCTTATATAGGCTTCACTTATTACCTAAAAGTAATAAACTAGAAAAGGAAATTATACTAAACTAGGAAAACTAATATGTTCTAGAATAGTTCATAGAATAGGGAAATCATAAATTAGAAATAATACAGAATGACAGCTTTGACACTAACGTACAAATAGTGGATGACTTTGTTCAGATGTTCTACATCGCCCTTCAAAAGAACTTCCGCCCCCGAAGTTTGAAGTTGGTGTCGGAAGAGAAACATCACCGCTGGAAAGTATAGGAAAGATATCAGCCTAACATTGGATGCGACTGCAATGTTCATATTAGTCGAGGATCGACAACAGCAGGCATTGTCGCCGACCTTCTCGAGAATGGGCGCGGATATGCACCAATCGTCTTATACTGCCTCTGTTGTATGAATTACCGCCGGAAAACGATCCTGCAGTTAAGTACACCAGTAACCAGTATTTCCCACCAACTCTCATAGGATTGAAAACGCACGCTAGAGCAGACGCATCACATCTATCTTGTACTTCGGCCATTGAGAAGCTTCCCAAGTTTTTTTCACCTTGTCATGTGGCAACACTCTAAAGACCTCCATCTACGCAGATCCGCCACGGGAACATCGAACTCAGGTTCTGATGGAGTTAAAGCAGTATTTAGCATCCAAATGATGGCTGGCCAGTGAGCCTTGATGAGACAGGCAACTCAGGGGTGCAAAACCCTTAGCACCGATTAGGAAACTCATGTATCATGGCGAACCCAGCTTGAGCGAGAGAGTAGATCCCATTGTCTAGGGCTTGTCCCTGAGCAAACAATCTAATAAGATCCCCTAATGACAGGGCTGCCACAGCCTCTAGATCTGAGCTCATCCTGTCGTGAGTGATGCTCGTGCTACGAACCCAGTTTGGGTTTGGAGATTTAGTCCAAAGTGGCTTCCAAACCAACTTAAGAACTTTGGTGTCTCGATCGGTATACGTGCCTGGAATACCATGTAAACTGTGAACTATCTCACTGAAGAAAAGATTTCGCGTAGGTCACAACATCCATAGCCTTCTCAAGAGGTAGAATAGCTGGGCTATTTTGAGAAGCTTACCAACAACCACAAAAACAAAAATCAGTGAGCTCTTGGCCTCTGGGTAAACCCAGCACAAAATCCATCTGATATATCTTCCCAAGGAGTGATCCTGACCCAGAAGAGAGGAATGTGCAATCCTCAGCATTTTAGCATGACCTCTACTGTTGACAAAACCATACAACGTCAGACAAAATCTATGGACATCCTCTTTGAGAGAATTCCAAAGCAACTAGCTTCGATCTAGAGATATAGTTCTAATGCCTACTCAAAGGCCGTAAAGACCATCACTGCTTATGTAACCCTTGACAAGGTGCCTCACTGAATGGAACCATCGGGGATGGCGTTAAGCTACACTTTAAAGAGAAACCCATTATGTAAAAACAAAATCACCTGCACTGTCGCTACAGTGAGAGAACATTTTCGCTACGTAGAGGAAAAGTCCCGATCGTCAGGAGAAACTCTTTGGTGGAGCCAAAGGCAATGCCTTCAACACGATAGTAACGAATGGGTAACTCGCTGGCACTGTGATCTTGTGAAACGGCTTAGTGCATCCGCAACCTTGTTGAGCCCAAAACCGGATTTGTGCTCGATGAGGTGAACGTGTAGAGTCTTGCAAGTGTAGAAATCCACCACAGTATGCAGATGGACAAAGATATCTCAGTATACTGGTCATTGGGCGATCGAACTGAGGCAACACAAAACTCCGTGTATTAAGTAAGTGTCTGACTTGCCAGAGCACTAATCGCTGCATAGATACTCCTAGCTCACAGGTGTAGAACCACTTTGACGAGCCTGCAGCCGGAGAGTTTCGCTGCAGAAAATTCAATGGGTTGCATCTTCTTGGGACAAACAGAGACCAGCTCTCCAATAATAGAAGACACGTGACTGTGCTCTCCAAAAGCTTGATGAAACCGGGTGCAGAAGGGACATGAGTTGGCAAGTCTTTCTTTAGTAATTGAAAACCCGATTCAGCCTTCATCTCGTTCATAAGAACCTTTTATCCTTCCAACCGCTGCAATAGAGCTGCGAGCAAGGGAAGAGCCAAATCCTTATAAATCGACTAGAAAGAAGCTAAACCATGAAAACTTCTCTAGCTTCGACATGCCTTCTTTGAGTAGCTAACATTTAACAACAAGGGATTTTGGAATCATCTACTTGAACATCACAGAACAACGTAACCCAAAAATGCACTAGAATAAAAATTTATACTTTTAGACTGACAACAATTCATTCTCCGAGAGTCAAAACAGCCCACACAAATGAGAGCGATGTTCCTCGTATTTAGAATAGATAAGGATGGTCATCGAAATAAACCACAACAACTTACCAATGAAAGGGTTGTAGGACTTGATTCATAATCCTCATAAACGCATTTGGAGATTAGACAACCCAAATGGTATAACAAGCCACCAATATACCTATCCTTTGTCTTAAATGCGCTTTCCCATTCATCTCCGCCGACTGGATTCATGATACCCACTTTTAAGATTAATCTTAGAAATATTATGGAACTCGAGCATATCAAGCATATCATCTAATCTTTGAATTGGGAACGAATGATTGTGATCTTATTAATTATAACCCATCGCTGACATACATACACGCCAAGTTCCATCTTTTTAGCACAAGAAGGGACGTGAACAAGACATGGCTCAAACTAGGTTGTATGAAACCTTTAGACAACAATTCATCCACTGGCTCGAAGTGCATATCGTGCTCTAGGGGCTCATAACAGAGGGAAGATGAGGCAACTATACCCGTATGATATCTATTTAAAGGTTAATATTTCTTCTTTGCAGCTGCGTGGAAGAATCAAAGATATCGATGGTAAACGCATGCAAACTCTATTTATAAGTGACCGCACTTGAGTAGGAATAGTTGTAACAAGGTCGTAGAGTGTATGTCACAACTACAGCATGATCTGTATTCGATTCTCAGGCATCACCTAAGATGCCCTAGGAAACCAACATCGTAGTCTCTTCTGTTGTGACTTGGCTAGGGTTTCACATAAGATGGTTGCACAGGATAGGTGTTTCATTGTACATGAATGAATGTATTAGCTTTACCTATAAGTCAAGCATCTACATCATATAGCCATGGACGCCTGGCAATATGTGGCAGTAATATTCACAATATCACAAACCACTGCCTCGTTATATGCCCAATTTTAAATGACACAAAAACATTGAGGAATTCACATTCTTCTTGTTGTTAGTCATCAATCCAACCAATGGAGTATGGCTTTAGGGATGTGTGGGACGCAGATAATCGCAGCTTTTCCACCAATCTAGATTTAAACAATATTTGACAACTCACCGTTAATGATCATAATATATATTTGTCTTGCACACGCATTGAGTGCGACAGACGATTGATGTTGGATAATAACACGAGGGAATGGATAATAGATTTAATAACATAAGAGACATAATCACTTTCATCTCTTCTTCCGCATATGCTTGTATATCTTCGACATTTATGAACATTTCACTTGCTTCTCATACAATGCATCTTTTTCATTATCAATGTGATCACCACTGCATTGGTTCGATGTATGACCTCGTCGCTTTTGTGACTTATATAGCAATGGTTTTCAGCTTGGCATGCATAAGTGGTTTCTGAGTTTTGGTCTAATGGGTGGAGCATTACTTGTACGGGGTGGAGGTGGTGGAGTCTTTGTGGGTAGGTGGGTTTCTGGGAAGAAGATGGTTGGGTGGTAGTGGTAGTGGTAGTAGAGAAGTACGTGACTGGAATGGAGAAGTTGTTGCCTATTGTGGTACCAAAATGAAGGTTTTCTAGTATGAGAATGAGATTTTGGGTATGGTTGGGGAGAAAGCATGAAAGATTCTATCTTTAAAGTATTATTAATGATGTAATGAAGATAGTATATTTTTGAGTATCTAACCTTTCTTGTATTCAATCAAGTCCATCGATGAACTCATCAATGTTTGATCAACTGTTCGATCAACTTGGGTTCCAGATAACAAACGGAAAATTCTAAGCATACTCTTGTACCGTATGTCGTTGATGGCAGTTTTGCAAACTGAATAATGCGTTTTCAAGGTGTCATTGGTAAAGAAATCTTCTTTCACCGCTGTTTCATGACTGCCCAGATCAACTTGTCGCATCCTTGATTGTCTCGCCTATTTAAAGAGACAGATCCCACCACAAGTAATGTCCAATAAACTTGAAAGCAACAAGCTCTTACTTGTTGATCTTGTGTATGCGATATAAGCAGAATATCAATTGTACACAAATTTCAATCTAAGAAATTTTCAATGTGGCAGAGTCCATCAAACTGGTTACATCACTCGACTGTAGTTTTGTGGATTTCCCATGTTCTCGATGGCGCTGCAGGAGGATAATAAGATGGCTCATAATCTCAACATCAATTAAGCTTGTTGTTTTAGAAGATTTGAACAAGTTTTAGTGGAGTAGAGTAAGAGCTAAAATCTTCAAAGAATTCAAATTGTGGGTCAGGTAAGGTGGACAAGAAGAGTATGTCGAGGACAATGGATGATAATATGATTTATTTAGGAGGCGTAATTGTCGAAGAAGGTCAGAAGAGGCCTGGGGTTTGAAGATTAGCTGAGTCGAGGGGTGGAAGTATGGGGATGGATAATTTCATCTTATTTAGATTTTTCTCCAAGTACATTCTTTCCTTCTTCTTTCTTTCCTTCTTCCCATGAACTTCTAATAAACATACTTGATTTTTTTGTGATATCATCGAAACGCTCATCCATTACTCATGGTTAGCTTTTTCAATATTGATTCTCATTGCTTTCATATCGCCTTCTGTGGTCTTTCCTCAACTAGTCCTTTAACTCTTCACCTTCTTATCACCCATGTTAGTGGAGGCTCTCAATCGAGGCTCGTACCACTTAACGTAGCTTTTAAGTTACAATAATTTGGATCAAGGATCCAAAGGTAATGATAAACTAGTGTGAAA